>JANAVB010045219.1:4600932-4605932 GCA_029216955.1 Iris pallida
CACACGGATTGGTATTCATGGATCCCGATATGAGATGTTATTCCTCGTTATCTTGGTATATCTTGTGCAAGCCCCCTTGTAGTCTTGTGCAGTATATGGACATCGATTCTCGAGGAGACTTGCTCCCTTCTCGTAGAATCCCGCGTCGTAACGTGTCTTGCTTGGATCCACTCTACCAGTCGGGGGCAGGGAGTATTAGTGTAGATATGTGGTCAAAGCCTATTGTGCACCCATTATGCACCTATTGATTGTGAGTGTTGATCATACACCCCACGTATGATTAGCCAGGCCTGTTACTTTTTGTGCAAGTTCCTAAGCCGGCCACATGTTGTAGCTAGTACTCACACACCTAGATAGATGATTCTTGATTCTTGTACATGCCATGATCAGTTTACTTGCCTTATTCTAGCTCTAGATTTACAGCTTACCTTGCCATGATACTCACATGTACATTCCATGATTTTCTGGTATATACTCTCTATTTACTGTCTTATAGCTTTTGTCATATCTTGTGAATTGTTGTTAGTAGATTGTACTCATTCCATCCTGACTGGATATATTGACAAAATATTATAGATGCTGTTGAGGAGGATTACTGTACCTACTACGGTCCGGATGACGTAGTGGGCATAGACTTGGAGACCTTGGTCCAGCAGGGCTTAGCTCCGCCTGACGAGACTTTACCTATTGCTTAGATAGAGTAGGTCTTTTGTACTGGACCTTGTCTCCAGCTACTTTTGAGATTGTTATTATTATGGATTGTATTAGAGACTTGGACTTGTATATTATTTGTGTTTGGACTTGACAGGTTATATTTTATCGTCTTATTTTCTTTATCTTTCAGTCTTTACTTTATCATCTTAGAGTTGTGATTGAGCACTCATATATATTCATTGCTTGTCCTTCGTTCGGAGTTGACCATATTCTCGACAGGTTTTTGATATATATATAAACTGTTGTTAGAGTAGAAAACCTACAGCGTTCCATGCTGTTTTTACGGTGAGGGCTGGGCGTTGTCACGTACACGTGCCCTTATAGCGGGTGCGGATCGTGACACGTTTTTAGTGGTGGCCCACGCAGGTCCTGAAGTCGCAATTAGTGCGATGTCATGGCGGCACTCGTCTTAGAGTATTGACTACGAGCCTGTGTTACACATAGGAGGTAGTAGGCTAAGAGTACTCAATTACAGTAGGATCTTTCCTTGCTTATCTTGCTTACCGTCTTTGATATTGATTTTGCATTCTAATTGTCCTCCTTGATATAATATTTCATGTGCCGTATTGATTTCCTTCTTTATTTCTATCTTCAGGATGGTGCAGACCAGGTCCCAGCATCCTGAGTCCGCGGACGCGAAGAGGTCTGCTATGACTCGCGAACCTGATCCGGACACTCCTGCTGCAGTCGGGGTGTCGGTAGCAGCAGCTCTTGGGGGCGCTCCTCTGCCAGTTACGAGGGCTGACCCCAGGGTTGCTATGACTTTTTCGGCCGCAGTACCAGTGGTTGATGCGGGCGCTCTTCCTCCTCCTACGCAGCGGATTCCTCCGCCAGTTGCAGACGTACTCCTACCTCTACCTCCTCTGCCTACAGATATGGGGCAGATGCTTACCTTCCTACAGCAGATGCTGGAGACTCACAGATCCCAGGCCGAGGCTCAGCAGAGGCAGATAGACGCGATGCTTCAGGGTATGAAGGATGCCCATCAGTTGGCCCTTGTAGCCGTAGAGCAGTGGGCTCCACATCCGGGGATGCGTACAAGGTACGGAGATATCCAGGACTTCAAGAAACTCGAGCCCCGTGACTTTAGCGGGACCGAGGGTGCGGTCTATGCAGATGATTGGCTCGAGGATATCGAGCGACAGATGAGGGCCTCCCGCTTGGCAGACGACCTGAAGGTCGAGGCGGTAGGTTTGCAGTTGCTAGACATTGCACGCACCTGGTTCAGAAATGAGCCAGCCCTAGCTGGAGAGGGCCATACTTGGGCAGAGTTCAAGCTCCTCTCCAAGGAGAAGTTCTTTTTCTCCACGGACAAGATCGACCTGGTACGGCAGTTCCAGGATCTGCAGCAGGGCAGTTTATCTGTGGAGGAGTACGCCGCGGAGTTCGGCCGTCTGTGCCGATACGCAGAGTACATGGTTCGAGACCCGGAGATTAGGGCGAGCTGTTTCAGGGAGGGGCTGACTTGGGATATCAAGATCCTTATTCCCTCCTTCTATGAGACTTATACCCAGATCTACGCGGAGGCCCGCAAGGTAGAGCGGAAGTGGGGCTTGAAGCCCAAGAGGGAGCGTGATCTTTTCTCGGGGGCTACTAGCAGCACGGGGGCTTCTAAGCGCCCTCAGCTTCAGTATCATTCTTTCCAGCATCACCAGCCGCAGGTGCAGGCCAGAGCACCGGTTCAGCAGCAGGTGCAGTACACTCAATCGAGGCAGGCACAGCATGGGGGTCCTTGCCACTTCTGCAAGAAACCTGGTCACGTCTGGAAGGTTTGCCGGAAGAGGCTAGGAGTGTATCTCTTTTGCGGTGGCGCAGGCCATCAGTTGAGGGAGTGTCCAGTGAACTCTCGTGTTACTGGTACAGCTTAGAGGGCACCGGCGAGAGTTCCTGCAGTGCAGCCGAGGGGTCCACTTCCGACCCAGCAGCAGCGGTTTGTTCAGCACCACCAGCAGTGGGGTGGTCAGGGTAGAGCCTTCGCTCTTGCAGCCGAGGAGATGGATCCTATTGCAGATATTGTCGCAGCTTCTATTCTGCTCGATTCTTTTCCAGCTTTAGCCTTGTTTGATTCTGGTGCTACGCACAGTTTTGTGTCTGTTTCTTTTGCTCTTAGGCATAATATCATTGCTGAGTATCTTGGTAGGACTTGCAAGATTATGACTGGGAATGGCATCATCCTGGTTAATAATGTTTACAAGGGACGGAGAGTTTCTTTGAGAGGCCGGGAGCTGAGTGCGTGTTTGCTCGTAATGCCACTTCCGAGCTACGATGTGGTACTCGGTATGGACTGGTTGAGCATGCACCACGCTAGCATCGACTGCAGAGGGGACAGGAATCTGTTTAGGCCGCCGGGAGAGTCGGAGTATGAGTTCACCAGAGGTACAGCAGAGCAGGGAGATGGATTCTGCAGAGCGTTGTTGGCGGGACCGGTGTTGCCACATCCACTCATTGCTGAGTTCTTGGATGTCTTTCCCGAGGAGCTGCCCGGGATGCCACCAGATCGTAATATTGAGTTTTCTATAGACCTAGTGTCGGGCACTGAGCCTATCTCCTAGCACGTCTATAGAATCAACAACAGTGAGTTAGCGAAGCTGAAGAAACAGGTCGACGAGCTGGAGGACAAGGGCTTTATTCGATCTAGTTCTTCACCTTGGGGCGCGCCAGTTCTTTTTGTCCCCAAGAAGGATGGTACGGTACGTCTGTGTATTGATTACAAGGCGCTCAACAACCTTACCATCAAGAACAAGTATCCTTTGCCAAGGATTGATGACTTGTTCGACCAGTTGAACGGGAATAGGGTGTTCTCGAAGATCGACTTACGAACCAGGTACCATCAGCTGAAGGTAAAGCAGGATGACATTCTGAAGACTGCCTTTCGGACTCGCTATGGCCAGTATGAGTATACCGTCATGCTGTTTGGATTGACTAACGCCCCGGCGGTATTCATAAACTTGATGAACAAGGTATTTCATCAGTACCTTGACAAGTTCGTGGTGGTCTTCATTGATGACATTCTTATCTATTCGAAGACACCAGAGGAGCACGAGGAGCACCTGAGGAATGTGTTGGATACTCTCAGGAGGGAGCAGCTGTATGGGAAGCTGTCCAAGTACGAGTTCTTCTTGGATCGCGTGGAGTTCCTAGGCCATATTGTCTCTGGCGAGGGGATTTCAGTGGATCCGAGAAAGATTTATGCAGTGGAGTCCTGGTCGACGCCGAGCTCAATAGCAGAGGTTAGGAGTTTTCTGGGTCTGGCAGGTTATTATCGGAGGTTCGTGCAGGACTTTTCCAGGATTGTCCAGCTGATGACCCGCCTTACCAGGAAGGACGAGGAGTTTATTTGGTCCGAGGAGTGCCAGGCCGCCTTCAAGGAGCTGAAGGCGAGGTTGACTACAGCTCTTATCTTGACACTGCCATCTGGATCTGGTGGTTATACGATCCACAGTGATGCTTCAGGACGGGGTTTGGGTTGCGTTCTTCAGCAGCACGAGAAGGTGATTGCCTATGCATCTAGGCAGTTACGTCCTCATGAGAGAAACTACCCTACCCACGATCTGGAGCTGGCAACGGTCATCTTTGCTTTGAAGCTGTGAAAACACTATCTGTACGGAGAGCGAGTTGAGATCTATACTGATCACAAGAGCTTGAAGTACGTGTTTACCCAGAAGGAGCTGAATATTAGACAGAGGAGATGGTTAGAGCTGATGAAGGATTTTGAAATATCCTTACAGTACCATCCGGGGAAGGCTAACGTGGTTGTAGATGCTTTGAGCAGGTATCCCGTGGCCATGTGTTTGACGATGGATCGTCACCTTCTGGCAGATCTAGAGAGCTTGGGCATAGAGGTGATAGTTCCAGGGTTCGAGGCGCAGATGTGGGGTCTCTAGGTGCAGTCGGAGCTGATGGACAGAGTCAGGGCAGCTCAGTTTGAGGATAAGGCGCTGAGAGTCATCAGAGAGCAGGTCCAGACAGGACTGTTGAATGAGTTCTCTATAGCGGGGGATGGGTCGTTGAGGCATGGTACCAGATTGTGCGTGTCGAGCGGAGGACTTCGGGAGGAGGTTCTTCAGGAGGCGCACCGTTCTCAGTACTCTATGCATCCAGGAGCCAACAAGATGTATAGAGACTTGAGACAGCATGTTTGGTGGTATGGCATGAAACGTGAGGTGGCTCAGTTCGTTTCGAGAGGCTTGGTGTGCCAGCAGGTGAAGGCCGGGAGGCAGAGACCCGGTGGATTGCTCCAGCCACAACCCATTCCTGAGTAGAAGTGGGAGTATATCACTATAGAC